>VDFB02335192.1:0-12144 GCA_007258455.2 Sequoia sempervirens
TTAAGACAAGTTTTCACAATAGGGGGTGAACGATAAACATGATATTGGGCTTTGTATTATATACAATGGAAATAGAGCCTCAGTTGGGCTTTCAAATAAATGATAGCAACCCACAAGAACACATAAAAGAATAGAGCAATCACTCACCGACCATGGATTTGGCACTAGAAAAAATGGATAGTGATATCAAGTATATGTATATATATGTGTGTGTGTGGGTATATATATATACATATACATATATATGCATGCACCAAAATTTGCATGAGGAAGCATGGGGTTCTACAACCCACGGCCTTAGAAAGCTGTTTATTCCTTCACAGAGTTTATTAAATTTTAACATGCACTAATCAATGGTTTGATCATTCTAAGAGAGAAGGATTTCACTGAGTGATAACATCACTCAACCAAGGAATCCATAGAACATTAACTATGAACTTCACATTTTATTATTCATAGTGTATGATGAATGTGACAGGCTTACTTGGCTATGCATTGACATATTAAGATATCACCACCGCTTACCAGCCAAATTGGTGGGACAACATATGGTAACGATACAAGTCGTTCATTGCTCGGAGCAACAATATGAATCACTCAGCCATTTGGCTTAGCACCCATAGGGTGACACTAATACAATAATGCCAACACCATAAGGTGGCGTGCTACAATGCAATGATTCATAGAGGTTGTTAAAAGAAAAGAAAATATTGGTCGGGCCAAATGGCCTTGACCATTTGAAAAGAAATAAATGGGTAGAACTCGTCATGGAAATCTAGCTGATACCCATGCATGCAAGCTTAACATATCACAAGTTGGCCATGGTGGCTTAGCTCTAACTGTTATATGATTCAACCCAAGTCAATTATTAGAGGCTACACACGAATGCAAGCTCATACTAGAAATGCTTAACACATCCTCAAAACAATGAAATGAAGAAATTTTCATTTGATTCAAGAAAGTAACATAGAGGGGATTTGTATTACCTCGCTTTTCTACAACGCTAGAGATTTTTTCATTGTAATTTTTGGCAATAATCATTCAAACCCTCTATTTTTTCTCTTCTATCGATCCCCCTAGATCTTCCCTTTCTTTTTCCTCCTCAAATTTCTACTTAATTTCTCCCTTTTCACTTTGGATAATTTTTTACTAATTTTAGGAGATAATGGTCTTAAATTCCCCTACCTCCATATCCCTTACCTAGCCACCCACTTCCTCCTCTCTGTGTGTGTTGACTGAAGCTTTTTTCCATGAGAGGGGGTCAACCCCTATCCCATTAATGATGGGAGTTACATATTTCAAATTCCACGATTTCATTATTCCCATGAAAGTAGAATTAAATTCAAGGAAAAACATTCTTATATATACATATGTGTGTATATGTATATATATATACATATATATTCATATTCAATTTATCCTCGAGAGATTATACACATACATATATTCAAAATTTAGGAATTGAAATCTATCGACTTTTCAAACATATGCAAATATCATGATCTACTGTGGTGTGTGAGATTCTATATTCCATTCTTGCTTACCATGGTCATATAGCTAAGCATGCCTACCTCAATCAAGTTCGCATCCTTCAACCTGCTCCTGCACACACATTCTTACACTTTCCCACTTATCAATAACCTTTAACCGATAATCTTATGGAATAATTTCTTTAAATCAAAAAATTACATAATATCTATTTTCAATTTTGTCATTGCATTTTATCAAATTCATAAATTAAAATGATAAATTCCATTTTTTAGATATTTCATTTTTTTCAACATTTTTAAATGCAAGCAATGTAATCGAGATATCACATCCCACCTGTATGACCACACGACTTGAACTTTAGGTAGCATTGATCACATCGATAGATTGGTTGTTTAGTTTCTTCCTTAAGTAGTTTTCGAGATAGGTGTTGATTGATCAATGATATTGTTGTTTGTTACCATGACTAGGTAGATCAACGACATGAGGTTGTTGATGCCTTGCAAGTTTTGCTACTCAAATTTTGTTAGTGTGTTATTTATGCCCTGATTTTCTCGTATTTCAATATATGAGGTAAGTGAGTGGGCTTGCTTGGGAGACTAAGTATTAGGATTGCACTAGAGTAGATCAAGAATCCATATTTTATGGGATGGGTTGGGCTCTACTATTGTTGGGTGGGTTGGAAGATATAGTTGGTGGGTGGGTGGATATAAACTAGTTCCAGGTGGGAATTCTAGTTGTTAGTTTTGGTTGGGGAGGCATGCTATGTATATAATCTAGCTTCCTTCCCATAAATATTTTTAAAGCATCTATATGACTATGGGGAAATAATCAGCTATCCTCCCACCCCCCTTATGACCCCTACCAAATAGTAGGGCAGGTGGGTGGGAAACTATAGTTTTAGGAATAGGTCCTTTGGGGGCATAGTGGCCCTCCATAATGTTATTTTAGAGGGCCTCCCAAATACATAGCTATAGGTGGATCAATTGTATGAAAGAAACTCATTTTATTCTCAACCCAATCATAGTTCGCTCCCCCGTAGCTGCCCTCCCTCCTGATACCTAGTCATCCCCATATTCATTTCCATGTATTTACTCATAGTATTGTCACTCTTGCTTGATAGTCCCATAGTGATTACTTTCAATCATTTTCCAAGTTTAGAAGGAACCACCATAGTAACCACCATGCATGTTTTATCATCTCCTATCTCATCCTTGACTACTTCTCAAGAGGTCACACTAGGAGCTAGTGCTTGCTATCCAAAAAATGCTCCATGGATCTCATCTGAAATGTTTGATGTTGCTTGGGGCTCCTTTGGCGACTGTGAAGTCACTAGAATGAGCAAATAGTAGATGGATGTACACCACTCTTAATAATTTCTCCGCAACGATATATATGTAAGCCCAACTCACTTTATGGAATTATGGCACTATAGCATGTCGAGAATAAGGGGGGGACATACGGGACAACCTCCTATTTCTTGCCCCTTCCAAGACATAGTTGAGGGGATCACAAATGCTACAAGTGTGGGAGACCATCGATCTTAAGGTCATTATTTTCTCTACTAATTGACAATTGAGACGTGCCCTCTCCCTCGTCCTATCTTAGAATGCCCCCTCCACCTCCTTATATAGTGAGATAAGTGCATAGTTTAGATGGTTTGGATATGAAGGATGCATGCACTCACTGGATAGTTTTGATGGGGCTTGCAAAAATGCAAGGTCATTTATGGATTCCCCCAACCCCCCTTTCTATAGCCCCCCATTATAGTGCCAAGTAGCCCTACCCCCACCCTATTATAACTAAACTATAGCTATAATAAAAAGAAATTATTTTGGCATAGTAGAAGAGTAATATTTTAACCATTTTCTTAGATTAGACTTTAATCTAAAGATCTTAAGCTTTTAGACATCTCGAGAATTATTTTAGAGGCATCTTAAGTTCCAACTACACTCCACCTTTGAACAAAAAGTAAGTAAATAATTCTAGTCAATATTATATTTTAAAATAATATATCCCTTATTTTGATTTCCCCCACTATCTAAAATAATTAGCTTGTGATTATAAACTATACTCTAAATTGTGCTACTAGTGATAAAAAGAAAGATAATGAGGAGATCTTGAATAATTTGTGTTCCAACATTCAATAATGAAATTATCCCTATTTATTCTATCGGACCAAGTGAATTTACCTCTACTTGACTTGATATTATGAAGGTTTGTCATAAATAATGTCTTCTTAACATACTCCCTACATGAATCATAGATTATCAATATGCCTCTTTTTTAGAAGGAAAAATAGCAATCTTAAAACCATCATCCAAAATCAAATTACAAGGATTTTGGTCTTTAATGTAAGAGAGAATATATATACAACATCGTCTCTTGTTAATAAGAGAGATAAGGGCATAAATATTCACAAAAGTGAAATAAAATAACCCTTCCTCAAAATTATTAGAAATAGAATAATCAATTTGATACCCATCAATATTGTTGAAATAAATAGCATCCCAAGTAGTGAGAAGGCCTCTAGAGGATCCATTATCACTTCCTTAGTGCTAATGAAATTCAATTTATAACTATTTCAATATGTTTTCATAGGTTAACTACACTACGAAAGTCTAGTTTGAATTCGTGTACACCTATCAAAACAAGAGAGTGATGTTGGATGAGACCTTTTAGTTAGTTTTTATTCAAGGAACCACCCCAAAAATTATAGGAGGGAAAAAGTGTTTTTAGGTTTCTTTCCTTCAAAGGAACCCTTTAAATATATTTTATTTTCAACCACAACATGTCGGAGCTGGCTAACTCCTAGACAAAAAGCACCTATGTACATACAAAAACACATAAAAACATAAGGTGCATTTTGTCTAGGAGTTAGCTTTCTCCCAACATGTCTCTATGATTCTTCCACTTTGATTTCCACATTCATTTTTCTTCCTATCTTGGGAGATGATTTTGTGAGGATATGATTAGGGCCAATCTAAGAGGCAAGAATGTCCTCAATTATTTTATTTCTATAGGATGCATCTATATCACCCAAAGGGGTTTTAGTTAGAGTATCTAAGATGGATATTATGATCCAAGATAGCAATGCATCTTAGTTCTCATAATTTTGATGCTCATCAATGGGATATGAGTCAAAATGAATAATTTAAAAAATATGAGGAAAGGAAAATACAAAATAGATCTATATTTCAATTTCCTTCTCTTGGATTTTTTATTCTTTTCTTATTCTATAAATTTGGAATGCTTCCTAATCCAATGTGTCTTTCCCAATAGGAGGTTCTTTATTAAGAGGAAAATCTCTATGCAAGTGTTTATATTCAAGAAAATAAAATAATTTTAAGTGCAAGTCCATAAAATCATGGAACTAGATGTGCACCCAAACCAAAACCTTAATCCCAATAACTTTGGGAAAACCATTTTTTTAGTTTGACCTACACATAAATGTGATCACATGTAACATTAGAGGATTTGAGAGGAATCTAGTCAAGAAATTTACCTATTTTGTTATCAATAATTTCTATAGAATATTTATTCCAAAGATGCAATGGAAGAAAGGGAAGTCTTACCCATACATAAAATTATTTAGGAACATCTATTTTTTAGGTTGAAAAGTGCAAACCATAAATTAAAAAAGGTATTTGAGCCCACAAACCATGGGCCTCTATGAAAATGGCATCTGATTCCTATTTAGATTTATAAATTACCACGAAGTAGCCCTCACCACATAAAAATAGCTCAAAGGAGGTGATTTATAACCCCAAAATTGTTGAGATCCACTTTTATAATGCTAATGGGCTTAACTAGAGACTAATGAAGTGACCAAAAAGGGAATGACCTAGAAGATATGTTTAGGATGAGCTACACTTTCAACAAGAATCTCCACCAATGGTGTAGAGTTGAGTTTGGATGTAAAGGAATATGTGACCACCACAATAGTTTTGATGGTCATAGGAGTATCAAAATGACATGCTTTGTGAGGGATATTCCACTTAAGATCATTAATTTTAGTACAAGAGGTCATCATGGGTAGGGAGGATAAAAAACTAAGGGGAATATCAAGGATGAAACCCTACCCGCCATGGTGGTGACCCAAGCATAGTCAAGTAACAATTAGGGAATGCATAAGTAGTAGTAATTTACCAAGTATAATTCCTTTGTTATCATACATCCTTTGGAAAGAAAGAAATATTAATCACAATGTATAACAAACACTGAAATTGAGGCCAAGAGAACTAATAACTAGCCAAGTGAAAAGGGGTAGATGCAAATTGATGCACCCAAATAGCCACCTTTGGAAATGAGGAAAAAGGAAGGGAAGCTATATTTAGGATGAAGGAATGCCCAACAAAGATACACATGCCACATGTAGAACCAGGTTACATGCAATAGAGAGGTACTACATAGAGGTTACAATAGCATTATTCTAGTTGGGTGACATAAATTCTTGATTATTTCTAAATTATAATTATTGTGAAGTAATAAAATTATAATAGATAAAATATGCAAAAAATATATGAAAAATATGCATATACTAGATATCAATATTAATTCAATCCATGATTAATAAATTAGGAATTTATCTTATTTCTATTCAAATTTATGCATTATGGAATAAATTTCACTCATTAAAAATAATATAAGTATTAAAAACAAGTTATTAAGAAATTATTAAAAAATTCTATAGATTATTTTAAAAATTTAAAAATATATATTTAGAATCTACACACAAATTCTCAAAAAATACTATTTCACATCATCTTCAAATTCTTAATGGTTTATTTATTGTTATAATTCCTTAGATTTACTACAACTAGGGATTCCCATAATGATGAGTTCTTCTCAGATGCATGGTGGAAAGATTAGCTAGGCAAATGATTTTGAATCCTCCAAGCCCTTGCTACATGATCAAAATTAGCCTCTTGATAAATGGTGACATTTTCAAAACTCTTCTCATTCAGGGCAGGTTTATTTCAATGGTGAAAAATTTCACCCTAACTTTAACCCTAGGGGTAAGGGTATCTTGGAAACCCCAAAAATGGGCCTCCTCCAGAATGCTCTTCCTCCAAACCAAAGGAGATATAATTTCCAGCCAAGATCTTCTCTTCCTCCAGGCGAAAATTCCCCTTTTCACAATAAATATAGCATCCCTAAGCCATCACAAAATCATATGCATCAAGATCATATTTGAACTTCTCCATATCCTCTCTCCTCTTCTAGTCGTCCATCAAATTGATACTCCAATCAAAATTTAAAGGCCCAACATTATTAGCAGAGCAAAGATTGGTGCTCAAACTAGCATGGGAATCAAAGCACCTTCCAAAACTAGGGGAAAAAACCCTCGTTTCCGGAAGAAATGAAAATATCTATGGGTTGTAACAACTCCAAAAATGTGAATGATCCTGGTCTACATGGTTTTAATGCAATGACCGGTAAGGAACAAGAATGGAGATCTAGTTCCAATAATTCCTTTGTATCTGAGCAGCCAATACAATGACTGGAGTAGAATGGATTCTTTCGTTTAACCGTAGGGTGCTGACAAGCCGCCATTCAATTATAGTCATGGGATAATGGAGAATCGGTATGAGTTCTTTTGATTTATTTAGGTTTCGCTTTCCTTCATATTATTTAAAAACCCTACTAAGGAAAGCAATGAGAAAATCTTTCTGTTTGGTAATTCCTTTCAGGGATTTTAGAGTGGAAAGTAAATTTGTCTTTGGAAACCCTTAATCAGGCTCCCTCACCTTGTTTGTTTTCTCCTCTTCCATATCTTCCTGTTGAATACCTAGAATTGTCTTCAATCAAACAAATTGTCAACCATTTTGGGGTTTTTCTTAGAAGTGAATTTTTGATTGTAAATGGTAAACCCTCGATTAGGGTTTGGGCCCTGGTTAATAAAACCGTTGCTTCCCTTCCTTGCAAAATCCATCTTTCAACCAAAAAAGGTGAATGGATTCAACAAATTAAATGGGAAAACTCAGTCAAGAAGGAGGCTAATTTAATTATAGACTCAAAAAAAATTCTTAAAGTTGAAAATCTGGACTTAACTGCACTCTTGGGGGCTCTTGGCCTGAACAAGCCTTCGCAAAATTCTCAATTTGGTTTTCCCCTGAAATCTTCTTCTTGTCATAAGACTTCTCACTGGGATTTTGGTGAGGTCAATCGGGTTGTCCATAAGATTCCTGAAAGTGATCATTCTTTGGCGGGCTCTAAATTTCCCTCAGTTAATATGACTTCTGATGTTGATATCCCTCCTCTTGATGCTCAAAATAGCTCTTTTCAGTCTTTGAATAGGGGATCTGCTCCTTTGAAAAATGATATAACACATTTTGAAAATATCCTCAATGGCTCTAAGGAAGACTTGTTGAAAATTGTTAATGAGGCCATGTCCAAAGTAGTTGAAAACCTAATTGAAGAAATAGTAGATGAAGTCTTGGGTGAAGATGATCATGGCATAAATACCCCCACACCTCCCATTACTCAGTCAGCCTCAAAAAGAAAGCTAAATTTTTCTGAAGTTGTCCCTTCCCTTCCACCTTCTTCTGCTCCTGTCACCCTGGATCCTTTTTCTTCTCCTCCCATATCCCAATCTAAATATGACCTTAAGGCTTCAAATTCTCCTAGAATTAAAAGAGACCAGAAATCCAATAAAGAGAAGATGAATCTTGAAATTACTGTAGGTCTACAATCTACATTGGAAATGAATCTTCGTTCAGCCTTTTAAGAAATCTACTGGGTTGAACACCCCCCCTCAATGTTGGCAGTGTGATTCTATTATGGGGAAAAAATCCTAAGGAAGAATTGAAAAGAAGAGGAGAGAGGATCTCTCTCCTTGAGGACAATGAGAGTTCTTTCTTGTAATGTTAGGGTCTTAAATGCCCCTAACAAAAAATGTTTAATCAAGTGTCATTTATTGGGTACTCTTTTTGAGATCATTTTGCTTCAGGAATCAAAATTTTCAAGTCAAACAACTAAAGAAACTTTTAGCTCCTAGATTGATTGGGATTTGATTGTCTCTCCTGAATTTGGTGCTTTGGGGGGATTAATCATCCTTTGGAATAAAATATTCGTCAAAATTGATCTGATTGAAGTTAAGGAAAACTAGATAAAAGTCTCTGCTTGGTGTTTAAAAACAAACACACAATTCTTAATTTACAATGTTTATGGCCCATGTTCATTAGCTGGTAAAAGGAAAATCTAGAGACAACTTTCTACAAGTCTTGAGATTGACCCTCCTATCCTAAAAAATATAGCAGGTGATTTTAATGCTATCAAAAATTCATCAGAAAAAATGGGTGGTATAACCCCCCCATCAAAAATGTTAGAAGACTTTAACAAATTCATTTTATCCAATAAGTTATATGACTGTCCTATTAAAAATGGATATTATACTTGGACAAACAAACGAAAGGAATTTTGTCAAATAGCTGAAAAACTTGATTGGTTTTTGCTTTCGAAAAATTGGCTAACAACACCATGGGATTTTACCTCGATTATTCATGCTCTTTCCGGATCTGACCACTTTCCAATATCTTTCTCCTTTTCTGATGTTAGAAGAAACACCAAATATCCTTTCAAAATGGAGGCTATGTGGTTTAGAGATCCCAACTTTATGGATTTAATAAGAGACTGGTGGCTCAACAATCCTTTTTTTGAGGGGACAAGAATGTTCCAATTGAGTAAAAAGTTACACTTTCTTAAGATAAAAATCAAGTATTGGAACAACAAGCATTTCAAAAACATATTCACTGAAAAACTTCGAGTAGAATCAGAGCTTTCTGCAATTTATGAAGAAGTTATGAAGAAGGGAATGGATAATTCTCTTTATAATCAGGAAAAAAAGCTTAAAGCAGATCTAGAAGAGATTCTAGCTCGAGAAGAATGCTACTGGAGACAAAAGTCCAAAGAGACTTGGCTGAATGAAGGAGACAAGAATACAATTTTTTTTCATGCCTTAGCCAAATTACATCGACAAAGAAATAGAATTATTTCAATCTTGTCCTCTTCAAGTTCTATTATTACTTTTGAAAAGGAAATTGGTCTTGAGGCAGAAAATTACTTCAAAATTATCCTCTCTTTAGGTGCTCCCCATAATTCCCTTGAGGAGAATGAGATAATCAATAATATCCCATAATTAATAAATGGTGATCACAATAAAATGTTGATGTCAAAGTTCTCCCTTGAGGAAATTAAAAATATGGTTTTTTCAATGGAACTCGAGAAAGCCCTAGGTCTGGATGGGTTCACAATGCTCCTTTTCCAAAAATGTTAGGATATTGTGGGATTTGATGTTCTTCTTGCTTTAGAGGAATTCAGAAGATATAGAAATGTATTAAAGGATTTCAATTCAACGTTCATTGCTCTTATTCCTAAGAAATATGTCCATCATTTAATGATTTCAGGCCTATAGCACTTTGTAATTCAATCTATAAGATCTTCACCAAAGCTATTGCTTCTAGACTGGCCAAAGTCATATCTTTAATCATTTCAGAGGAACAAGATGGTTTCATTCCTGGGAAGGACACCCCTGAGGGTGCCATCTTGGCGCATGAGTTCTTGCATTCAATTGTATCTGAAAAATCTTTAGTTGTGGTTTTGAAACTAGACATGTTAAAAGCTTACGACAAGGTCAATTGGGATTTCTTAATGGCAGTACTTAGAAAATTTGGTTTTTCTCAAGTTTGGTGTAAATGGATCCATTCATGTATCTCAGGGGAAAGATTTTTAATATTGATCAATGGATCTCCACAAGGTTTTTTCATCTCCTCCCAGGGAGTGAGACAAGGAGATCCCCTTTCACCTTCCTTGTTCATTCTTTTAGCAGAAGGTCTGAGTAGATCAATAATATCAGCTCGAAACACAAGAATTTGGAAAGGTATATCTATTTGGTCTTTTCCCTTCCCAATCTCCCACCTCTTTGTTGATGACACCTCCTTTGGGGGCGTTTACCATGGCTAAGGCAAAGGTTATGAAAGAGATTATATCAATTTATTGTCTTTATATTCGGCAAGTTTGTAACCCTACAAAATCAAAGATATTTTTCTTAATGTTTTGATTATGGAACAAACAGTTTTAGAGGGGTCCTCAAACCCCACGCTTAGGATAGCTTAAGGATAAAACATTAACAAAGCACAAACAAAAACATGAATCTTCCCACACAAAGAAGAACACATAAGAAAACCAGGCGGTGCCAAAAATTGACAAAACCACAAACAACTAGCCCCTAGGGCCAGTTCTAGCGATCTTTGCCGCCTCCGCATCATTCATGTTGAGTGCAAATTTCTTGATCTCCGGATGTTAACTAAAGCTTGGTTTGCCTTCCTTTTCAAATTTGCTCTGGTCCTGTTACTCGGACCCCACTATCCAGCTACCCTTCCTCATTGTCCAAATCAAGAAACACAACAGTCTTTACCTGATGGGATTTTTCCAGGTTTTCCACCATGGTATTCATGGTCTATGCAGTGGATTTTAAAATCTTATGGTTCATAATCAACACTTTGTGGAGAGAATTTTTAATGTTCCTCAGCTACTCCTCCATATCCGTCTGCTTGCCATCATGATTGCATTTGAAATCCTGTAATTCCTCCACTGTTTTCTTGAGGCACTCAACCATATACTTCTTCTCCTCTTCCATCCATAAATCAGTAGCCCGACCACTACCACTACCTCTGTTATTGTCATCATTAGCTTTCTCCAGTTTACTATTCATAGCTCTCTAATTTAACTTAATTTCCTTAATTTCAAAGAACACCCATCTCATAAGCCTAAAGTTATCCACCGCCCCATTGCAGGCTATTGCAAGAACATCAGTGGGAAATTCCCGTTGCTCCTTAACCTAATGATCCCTTGCCTTGAGGTCCATAGGGAAGCAAGGTCTCTCTTCTCTATCAGTCACAGGATGGCTGGAAAACTTAAACAATGACTCCAACTGCGAATCCTCTTCATTCACATCATAGGAGGGGTCCTCTGACACTTTTCTCTTGCCCTTTTTCTGAGGAGAATCCCTAGATTTTCCTTTGTCCTTGTCATCAACCCTAACCTTAGGTGACAGTGTCTGTGAGGTAGAGCCAACATGGCTTTAAAATGGTGATAAATTAGGACAAGTAGTCCTTCATGAAGAATATAATACTTGATGGGGTTTTGTCTATGGTTTTTCAGATTGGTATTCAGAGAAGATGCAAGATAAAAAGGAAAAGAAATCCTGACCCGGTGCCTGAAATGATTCAGCAAGATGAAATGATACCCAAAGAATTTGGTATAATGGCCATCCAAAGTAGCGTACTCCATCAACACATTCAAAACCCTCCTCCAATGTGAAACAATTTTGTTCATGTCATAGTAGCTTCTGGAAGTCCTTCGTAACTCCTCCCTCTCAGCGTTCGACTTAGGAAATTTGTTGACTGCTTCATCAGATTGTTTCCTATCCCTATAGAATTTAATACCCTCCATCGAGAGGCCAGTAACCTCAGCAATTGGCTATTCATTGATAACCACATTTCTTCCAAACAAGTTTATCTCACCATCCTTCCAATCTTTCTCAAAAACTCTAGTAACCTTGGGGTCCTAGCCATGGAGCTTTTCAATAAAAACCGTAATGCCACCATTCTCCTGCTTCTTCCAGAGTTTCGGATTGCTCTTCAGCTATGCACT
>VDFB02335194.1:0-18823 GCA_007258455.2 Sequoia sempervirens
GAAGAATGTTGGGGCTACTTAGCAAAGATCCATGACTACAATTTTTCATGACATGATGCATACATTCATGGAAGATTATGTAGACGACATATTGGAAAAATCATACACTAGAGAAGGACATCTTGAAATATTGTCCAAAATATTTGCAAATTGGAGAAATTCAAAGTTCGCCCCTCAATCTTAAGTAGTTTTAAATTCCTGTCCCAGAAAACTCTTAGGATACATAGTATCAAAAAGGAAATTGAAGTAGATCTCTTGCCAAAATCTGACAATCATGGAGATACCTCCTAAGGAACTTATCAGTCAATTGAAATCATTACGAGGATGACTCAATCTATCTGAAGGTTCATTGCACAATTGGCCAACAAAGTCTACCTTTCACATCTCACTGCATAAGAATGTTCTTTTAGATGGGATGACAAATGTGAGATAGTTTTCAACAGTCAGCGATGCAGTGACCCACGATTTCACAAATACTTTGCCAAATCCAGACAAACCATTGATCATGTACATTGCCGCAACAGAGACATCCTTGGGTGCATTGCTAGCACAAGAATACCATACAGGGAAGGAACGTGCAATCTATTATATTAGCCGCACATTAACAGGGCATGAACTCAACTACACTTTCATTGACAAGGTTTGCCTAGCAGTGGTCTTTGCTTCACAAAAGTTTTGACACTACATGTTAACTCATACGATTAATCTTGTTGCAAAGATTGATCCACTCAAGTATCTGTTAAGCAAGGCTACATTGGCAGGGAGGCTAGCAAAATGAATTATGATCTTAAGTGAATTTGACATCCATTATATTGATCGCAAAGCAATCAAAGGACAAGTTATTGTTGATCAACTAGCTGAAGCACCACTACATGCAAAGCATCCCATGCACATTGAATTTCCAGATGCTAATTTCTTCAATGCTGAATCAAAACAACCATGGTCTTTATATTTTGATGGTTCTTTTACCCAACATGGATCAGGGGTAGGCATACTCTTTGTCACCCCTCAAGGTAATACCATTCCTCGGTCATACAGGCTAATGTTTCCATGCACCAACAATATAGCCAAATATGAAGCCTTAATCACTGGACTAAAGATTGCATTGGAATGGAGGATCACTGAACTACAAGTCTATGGTGACTCACAGTTAGTCATTAATCAAATCAATGATGATTATCAGACCAAAGATGAAAAACTGTTGCCATATAAAAAAATGGTTGACGACTTCAAGAAGTACTTTGTGGACATCAAATTCACACAAATTCCAAGACTTGATAATAAAGTAGCCGATGCCATGGCCACGATCGCATCATTGCTACAACTCCCAGAAACTCAGGCTCGCTATGAATTTATGGTGGAACAATCATTTGTACCTGCTTATGACACCCCTGAAAGCCAAATCATTTGCCACTTGGTGGGATCCGATTCACCTTGGTATGGAAAAATCTATGCCTACCTAAAAGACGACATCTTACCACCTGATTTATCCCGGAACCAAAAGCGAAATTTTATTTGCCAATCCTCTCACTACACCCTTATCGTCGACACCCTTTGTCGCCGTGGTCTTGATGGTACTCTACTTTGATGTCTTGAATGTGATGAATCTGACAAAGCTTTACAAGAAGTTCATGGTGGAATTTGTGGTACTCATTCAAGTGGACTAACCTTATCCAAGAAATTGATTAGAATGGGTTACTACTGGCCTACAATGGAGAGGGAATCCTTCACTTTTGTTAAAACGTGCTCAAAATGCCAAATTCATGGGAATCTCATTCACGCTCCTGCACAAGAACTTCAACCATTTACACCAACCTGGCCATTCTCTCAATGGGGGTTAGATCTAGTTGAAAAATTTCATCCTTCGTCATCAAATGGACACAAGTTCATCATCACAGCAACAAAGTATTTTACCAAGTGGATTGAGGTAGTACCTCTCACTAAGGTGACCGGCAAACAAATCTCATCTTTTATACTCAACTATCTCATTTGTCGGTATGGCATTCCCACCTCCATCATCACAGATAATGGATGACCATTCAAGAATCAGGATGTTGATGAACTCTATGAGCGATTTCATATTCAATGCAGATATTCAACACCTTATTATCCACAAGGGAATGGCCAAGCAGAGGCCTCAAATAAAAAAAAATTGAAAATTTTGAAGAAGATTCTGAATGATGCAGGGAAATATTGGCACATTCAACTCAATCCCGCATTATGGGCCTATAGAACTAGCATCAGAACGCCAACAGGAGCCACACCATTTGCTTTGGTCTATGAAGCAGAGGCTATACTTCCTCTACAAGTTGAGATTCCCTCTTTCAGAGTATCGTTGAAAGGTCTCACGACTGATGATGACTACAGAGTTTCCCGACTGCAAGAACTGGAACTCCTCGATGAAAAGAGACAAAGAGCAGCTGACCATTTGAAATCATATCAACAGATGATGTCTCACAGCTATAATCACAAAGTAAAGCCACGTACCTTTCAGGTGGGTGATCTTGTTCTAAAAGAGAACCCACGCAATTAGCAAGATAGAAAAAAGAAAGGAAAGTTTGAACCAAATTGGCTAGGTCCTTATGTGGTTATTGCAGTCTATGGTTTAGGAGCCTACAAGCTATCGACACCAGAAGGGGACCTGTTTGATGCACCCATCAATAGCATGCACCTCAAGAAATATTATGTTTAAGTCGGCTATCATCATCCATAAAGGTCCTGAAAAAATCTAAAAATAGTAGAAAAGGTCCTGGAAAAAATCTAAAAACAATAGAAAAGGACCTAGGAAAAATCTAAAAACAGCAGAAAAAGTCCTAAGAAAATCTAAAAACAGCAGAAAAGGTCTTGAAAAAATCCAAAAATAGCAGAAAAGGTCCTGAAGAAACACAGAAAATAGCAAAAAAAGTCCTGGAAAAATGGTTACCATGGTGAAAACCTAGCAAACAGGCATCTTGGTAACAATCAAAAAAAAAAAAAAAAAAAAACGTCATAGGGTGAAAACCTAGCAACAGGCAGTCTATTGACAAGAAAAATGCAATAAAAACAAATGGTGAAAATCTAGAAAACAGACACTATTTGTAGCTCTCCATCTATTAGTTCATGTTTGACATTCGGCTTCTCAGCCTTCATTTCATGGATCTTTCCATCATCTTAGGGTCACACCAGCATCATGCTATCAACATTTTCCTAGAGTGATAACGTCTTACCATGGCTTGATTATTGTACATATTCATTTCGGCAAGTGGTGTCAATACTGGGGGCAAAAACGTTGACATATTGGGGGCAATCAACTTTCAAGATTTTACCAAAACATCCATACAATGACATCAAACCCAATCACGTGAACAAACAATCAAATCACATGAACAACTATCCAATCATTTATACATATCACAACAGTTTTCAGCAAATACCATATCATGATTCATATCTGGATGATCTAAAATATGAATAATGTTTGGAATAACAGTATCATATCTTGAACTAGGGTTGTTTAATTTTTGATATCATCTCTGGAGCACACTCGATGATGTACTGAACTAGAGTGGCTAGGAAAGAAAATGATTTTTCTTTGTCTGTTGTCTTGAGGTTAACTATCCATCTGTTGCAAATATGTCACAAGACATGATTTCCAAAGCAATATCATTGATGGCAGTTCCACATTTGGATCAGACGGTGGTTAGTTTTTGTCTGTTTATGCAAGAAATGCTCAGGTCATCTTGGTTCAATTATACCTTGATGCTTGTGTTCTCTTGCTTTATCAAAAATCATGAAAGTTGTACTCAGATCATCATTGGTGCTAATTTACCCTTTGATGCTTGTACATACTTCCAACATTTTAACGCTCTATGATGATCCAAGAAAGCTACCAAAAGGCTAAATGACTGGTTTGTTTCATTTAGTTGCATTTCATTTTAGATCAGTGTACATATATCTACATACTGGATTTGCATCAGAGTTTTTGAAGGGCTAACAAAAACATCAACGGTTGTCATGTATCTTTGGACTATTTGTGGAGGACATTCGGACATTTATTTCCTTATCACCTCTCATTTCATTATCATTTCATCTAGGTCCTACCATCTATCATTTTCCATTCATTTGCATCACTTAGGCTCTGTCATCATTTCTTATCATTTTTCATTTATCATTTATCATTTTCATATCAGTTTCCATATTCATTTTTCATTTATCATTTATCATTTTCATATCAGTTTCCATATCCATTTATCATTTATCATTATCATTTTATCATTTCACTATCTTTTACCATTATCATTTTTCATTTCATATCATTTTTCATTATCATTTCATTACCATTTCACTATCTTTTACCATTATCATTTTTCATTTCAGATCATTTTTCATTATCATTTCACTATCTTTTACCATTATCATTTTTCATTTCATATCATTTTTCATTATCATTTCCTTATCATTTCACTATCTTTTACCATTATCATTTTTCATTATCATTTCATATCATTTTCCATTATCATTTCGTATCATTTCATTTATCATTCATCATTTCATTATCATTATCTTTCATTTCATTGCATATCATTTATCATTTCCATTTCATTTCACTTATCATTACCATTTCATATCATTCAAAGTCCTTATCATTTCATTTCATTTCACTTATCATCTCTCATTTTATTATCATTTTATCATTTCATTTATCATATTATCATTCATCTCTCATTTCATTATCACTTTCATTTTATCATTTCATTTATCATTATCATTTTCTCATTTCACTTATCATTTATCATATCATCTCATTATCATTTTATCATTATCCTTATCATTCATCATTTCATTATCATTTCATGTCATTATCCTCTATCATATTATTTCATTAACATATCATTACATTGTCATTTCCGCTCGTTATCATTTCATCGCATCATCATTTCATTTCACAACATATCATTTATCATCTTATCATACATCACATTATTATTAATCATTTCATTTCATCTTAGTTGTCACATTATATTCATTCTCATCCTATCATTTTCATATCCATTCATATTA
This sequence comes from Sequoia sempervirens, assembly GCA_007258455.2. Classification (NCBI taxonomy): domain Eukaryota; kingdom Viridiplantae; phylum Streptophyta; class Pinopsida; order Cupressales; family Cupressaceae; genus Sequoia; species Sequoia sempervirens. The sequence continues at coordinate 5,041 of VDFB02335194.1, forward strand.
CAAGTTCATAACGCATATCATAAACATAACATTCATTTTCCATCATATCATCATTATTTACTTGCATTTGCAAATCCAAAAACAAACATTACATGCATACATTTCCATATCATTTTTCACACAACATTTTTTTTAAAACATATCAAAAATCCCATGGCATATTCGCATCATACGTCATCCATCCACATGACATCATTAGTATGCATTATCAATCCTCATCATAAACACCTCATATCAAATCATCCTGCATATCATGTTAGTCATCAAATCATACAAATGCATACCAAAATCCATAATGCATAGAAATAAATGCATCTCACATAAAGCATCCCATAAATGCACATCACATCATCAAAAATCATCGTCGTTGCATATCATCACTCATCAAAAATGATACAAATGTCTAATGTCCAATGAAAATGAAATGTTCAAAGAGAGATACATAGGATATGATCAAAAAATGGCATATACATACTCCAAAAGTAATATACAAAGACTAGCTGGTCGATGCCCCTAATGGAGCTGGTCCGGAAGGAGATGGCCTGCCACTGGTACCTGCGTCTGGATCATGTCGAGGCCCAATAACTCCCATGCTCTGTGTATGTGTCTGTGATCTACTCCTGGTCCTACTGTGAGACCAGGGAAATGGTTCTCAATGCTCGGGAGGACACAACTCCTCATATCTGACACGGTAGTACTCTACCTCCCTCGCCATCTCCATACCCTCTGCAATCGCCTCCCGCAAAGATGCACTCTCTACAGTGCCCATGAGCCTCTGCGCGACACCCTCGGCCTCCACTACCCTTCGTCTCAAAGCATCTCTCTCTGCGATCAGCTGGGCTATATGTGGGTCTGGGACAGGCTGCAATACTTGTGCTGGTGCTGGAACCTGAGCCTGTGACTGAGCAAGTTGTGCCTGTAACTGAGCTATCACACTCTGCACCTGACCTAGTTGTCCCTGAACAGTCTGCACCTGGGCCTACAAAGTGGCTATCTGTGCCTGCTGTGAAGAAGAGGACACCCTGATAATAGTACGTGGTCTGCCACCAGATTTGGGCCGCCGTACAATCTGAGCACTGGCTAGACTGTCAAACCGCTGCCTCACTACTCTCTCGGCCTCCCCTCCATCATCTCCCCCATCATCCCCACCATCTGAGCTGTCATCATCCCTGTCACCCTCCTCCTCATCTCTGTCACCCTCCTCCTCATCTCCACTCTCCTCCTCCTCCTCTCCTCCACCCACCACCTGCTCTCCACCCGCCACCTCCCCCTATCTCTCCTCCCCTGGCTGTTGTACTACTGCAATAGGCCCTGGCTCATCGGGGCATGTAAACCGTGGAAATCAATGTGTGTGGAAGTACACCAGGTAATCATTTGACATCCCGGCATCTACAACCTCTGGCCTATAGACCCATACCTCAGACTATAAGCCAGAATACTCTGTATAAGCCACCTGGTAGGAGATACATCGTCCCCATCCCCCATCATCCTTGTGCCGCCCATAATGAGAAACACCTTGTGGCATCCCTTATGTATATCCATACTGTCTCTGCACCCGCAAGGCCAAAAATATCTCAATAATAAATGGGGTCTGACCTATCAGATATCGGGGTATGCAGACAAAAGACATCTCCAAATGATCTATGACCCACGGCTTGCAATCTGTGTATGGCCTCCATATCACTGAATCCACATCATCTAGCACGCGCCGCCAGTACTCCAACTTTCCCAGCTTGGGCTGGACAAGTGCACCTGAATAAGCATATACATATGGCCTGCCTAGTGGCCTAGCTCTAGCACACTCTAGCCTCATAATCGCAATATGCTCCGAGGCCCAGATCTGAAGTAGCGTCACACCACTGGCCAAACTCGTCGACCCTCGATACACCACCTGATGTAGATCATGATACAAGTGAGCCAAAATGCAGCTCCCCCAAGAGTACCTATGTGGTTGCGTCACCAGCCACTCCAGCATCCTACCCCATCCAACTGAGAATCCCTTCGACCGATGATCCGGTCCAAGGAAGCCTCCAATGAATGCCACCAACAAAGCAACTAGAGTTGGATATCTACAGAAATCCGCCCATGGCATCCAGTATCCGGCTATCACCATATCCCCACAGATCCTCCCCAGTGCCTCTGTCCCTCCTATCTCCTTATGGTCATAAACCACAAGGGCACCTACCACAGGAATCCCTAGAATCCTGTACACATTCTCGGGCGTCACGGTCATCTCACCAGTCGACAAATGAAAGGTGTTATGATTCGAATGCCACCTCTCTGCCAATGCAGTCAGCAATCCTCTGTTGACTCGAATCCCTTGCGGGATGGTCAACAGGGATCCCAATCCACAGGCACCTATCCACTGTACCTCTGCAGGAGTCAGCTCTCCTATCTGATCCCAACATATCAAAAAATGCTCTCTAATCTGGAGGTTGTCAAACACCTCCTATTGTCATCACAAAGACAACTAATCAGACTCATATCAGTGACCCATATCAGTGACCCATATCAAGTGACCCATATCAATGACCCATATCAAGTGACCCATATCAGTGACCCATATCAAGCGACCCATATCAAGTGACCCATATCAAGTGACCCATATCAGTGACCCATATCAAGTGACCCATATCATGTGAGTGACCCATATCAGTGACCCATATCACACAATCAAAACATCATTCTATTTGTATTTTAAACATAAATGCAAATATGTTGTCATATCAATCATTTACTATTTGTTTTCTATCGCAGAAAGCAAATTTATCAGAAGTCCTATCAGACATTTACTCTTTGTCTTTTATTCAGGGAAGCAAAGTTATCAGTTAATCATCATATTTTCTATCATTTATCCATATCAGCATGATGGTAAAACAATTTCTTTATCTATTGACCAAGGACGCAATATAGACCATCATTTTTTCATTCTGGAATTCTACCAAAATTTCCCATATGCACTACTTTGCACCTCCGATGCGCTAAAATGCAAAAGCGCTAAAACCCTGGATGCGCTAATCTAGGCAGCATATGCGCTATTTCATCACATATAAGTGCTAAAACCCTATATGTGCTAAACTACCCAGTGGATGCGCCACTTCATAACCTCAATGCACTAACCCTCCCCTGTTGCGACCAATTCCTAGATGCGCAACTCTATGCCCTAAATGCGTGACTCTGTGCCTTGTATGCGCTAAAGTTTTTTTGCCAGGTTTCTGAACTAAAAGTGCTAATCTACACTTCGTATGTGCTAGAAAATGGGAAATTTTTCCTACCCCTATATGCGCTAAAGAACACCCTATAAGCGCTACAGAAAATTTCACAAAAGCACTAAAACAGACAGTCGAATGCACTAAAACAGAAATTCAAAACCTAAAACCGCGTAAAAAACGTACAAAAATCGCTAAAAATCATGAAATTTCGACGCACAAAGGGTTTAATCGACTCATCGGTGGTCCATATGCGGCTGGTCTCTGGAATCGGCACGCCCGCTCGAATCTATGAGTGTGCAATGGGATCGACATCTTGCTAAGTCACTGTCAGAGCATCCAAATCACTATCGCAAAAGAGTGAAAATGACTTTCACTTTTCCCCTTTTTACCTTATATGGGTCATTTAAAGTGGGTTTTTGAGGGCATTTTCTTTTCCATCACTTTATTTCACCAGGGGCATCTTTTTCCACCCATTTTTCGGGAGCTAAATCACCGAACCACTAGCAAAAGGTTATTTTCATCATATTTTTGAACTTCATATCATCCTTCGTGATTTACCTCCCAAGGGGGCATCATCAGCGTCAACATCAAAATCATATCAGGGGCAAAATAATTTTATTTTTCTTTGAAGCAATATGTTTCACACATCACTTCAAAGAGGGGCAAAATGTATACGTCTAAAAATGGTCACGGTTAATCAAGCTTGTCAATTAATTAAATATAAATTATTTAATTAATCTTCTAAACTCACCTACATATAAATAAATTTAATCATTTATTTATATTGTTCACTTTTATAATTCCTCTACTTTAATTAAATAAAAAACTTTATTTAATTATCACCGTCTCCCATATTCCTCTTAATTAATTAAATAGATTTTATAATCTATCTATATTAATTATCATAAGTTTGAATTTTTAATTCAAATGATATTCTTTCTAATTCTTCATTTAATTAAATATTCTAAATATTTAATTACCCACTTTCTAATTCTTCATTTAATTAAATATTCTAAATATTTAATTACCCACTTTCTAATTCTTCACTTCACAGTTAATTAAATTTTCTAAAATATTTAATTAGCAACTTTCCTTTCTTTTCAATTAATTAAATATTCTCAAAATATTTAATTAGCAACTTTCCTTTCTTTTCAGTTAATTAAATATTCTCAAAATATTTAATTAGCAACTTTCCTTTCTTTTCAGATAATTAAATATTCTAAAATATTTAATTAGAAACTTTCTTCACTTCATATTTAATTAAGTATTTTATATATTTAATTAAATGCTTTTCTATCATCTTCTCACACATAATTAGATATTAAATATTTAATTATGGAAACTTCTAAATTCACCGTCACATGTAATTAAATAAATTTATTTATTTAATTATAACACTTATCTCTTGCTCACTTCTCAAATGGCAATTTTCCTTTGAATCTGAAAGAGAAAATCTATAGAGAAGGAAACATTCCATTTCTCTCGACTTTTCAAATCTCTCACCGTTCATCTTGACAATGTAACGCCCCGACGTGTGAACCCCAAAGGAAAAATAAACAATAATCGCAGCAAAAAAAATTTTATTTTTATTTTTAAAAGTAAACATAACATTCATGTAATACGCATTAAGTCATGACATGAATTTCATTTAAGCAGATTCACTAACACATACATCCCTTGGGGTACACGAGGAGTCATTACGAGACTTGGATCCACACAACAACAATAAAGAATAAAAGCCAAAGATATAATCCATAACAAAATAAACATTAACAAATGTAACACATACATGAAGATTCATTGATAAGAAACCATTTGAGTAAGTACAACATATACATAATTAACTTAACACATTGAATAACAATTGCCACGGCCAAAATCCACACCGAATTAACATTACATTACAGTACAATGTTCTAGAGATACAATGATACAAAAGTGTTTCCAAACATAAATGGAAACCATACACAAGATAACATGATACAAATAAATAGATGAATACAAAGAATCATAACTGGCTCCAAGACGGATACAACTCTGAAGTCGTTGCAATAGCACCAATCCGCACCTCTCGATCCTTGACTGGGGACCCAATGGGGTGCTTAGCACGTTCCACCCGACCATGTGAGTGAAGACCACCCCCGTGCTAGGAGCTAACAAGAAAGAGACCACAACCAAGAACATCCAAATAGGGAACCACAAGACTCGCCATACAAAAGTATCATAAAACTCAAAATTACAAAGACATAATCAACAACATCCAAGAGTCATTAAAATAACTTAAAATCATAAATCTCATCACATAAATCAAAGCAATGACCAGGTAACAAGTAACCAAAGGATGATCATGAAACACTTCCAAATCAACTGAATTAATAAACATAATACAATTCCAAATTGCAATTAAATAACATCATATCACAGTACCATAAGAGTACAAGGTCATAAGTCAAATATCAATGAGATCATACAAGACCACAAAGTACACCAAAGATGTATCAAGGCAATAATCACAAATCAATATAAATCCATAAATCAACAATCTAAACCAACTCCCACAACCTACTTCCAAAGGAACACAATAAAGTAAAACACATGGGCAACTAGGGGAGAGTGTCATCGCATAGTCCTACATGGGCTATCATGTGCTCTTCCTCCCAATTGGAGGCGTTGGTCCCATCTATGGCTATCCTGTGCCCTTCCTCCCAACTGGAGGCGCCGGTCCATAGGGTGACTCATGCGGAGCCGTAGACCTCTCGTGGAGATGAGGTCACGACCTTGCCAACCACGGCCTTCTCAGCCTTCCATTAGTCTGTGGAAGCACTAATGAAGACGAGGCATCCATTTTAAAATCTTGTAATGATATTACTACCCAACCCTCCTAAGTTAATTATTAGGTTTTCACTTGATTACTAACTCACTCGTGGGTTATCCTGAGCCCTTCCCCTTAAGAGGGGCGCCAGCCCCCACGAGGAGCCACTCTCCCTAGAGACCCAGCAACATAAAAAAAAACAAGAAACCAAGGGTTGTACAACATAACAAGAATATTAGATCACAACTGAGAAGCGTACGAGGCATTACCCATCTCGCTATAAATACATAATCAAAGTCTCAACAATTCTCGTACAACCCTTTTAAAATCATGAAACCAAAACACTTGCCACATCAAGGGCACATAAAGAGAGAGAGCATCAATTATCAATCATCTCAAGCCTCTGGAAGCCAAAAGAATGAAAACCCACAAACGAGGGTAAAGTGATGCATCAAGAGTTTTTCTCCAATAATTCCAACACAAGGATAAAAATTTCCTCAAATAAGAGAGTAACTCAAAAAAGCCATAAAAAGGGAAAATTCATCAAGACCCATCCACAAATCAATAATGGTATCACCTCAATTAGGAAAACGCAAAAGAAAATCAACCTTTAATTCAACGAAATCACTTAATAAAACCAAAAGCCACCAACTAGGCATTCCATGGGAGACCTCAATTTCCTCCTCACAAGATACCCGTGCAGTTGGTATACAAAAGACCTTGGACAAAATCAACAAACATGACAACAAGATTTCCCTCGCCTCTGGAAGCCCAAAAAAAAATCAAATACTCAAGGACTCATCAACAAGGGTAGACAAAGCAGTAAGAGTTTCCAATCAACTAACAACACAAATTTAAGAAATAGAAATCCTTTCAAAACCCGGAAGTAGCTCAAGAGAAATTCACACCGAGACAACACCATCAAAATTATCCTATACTCACCAACACTTCCAAGGCACCAAATTAAAGAACACCTTAAATACTCAACCACTCATCACTCCACCAAACACTCGCATAATAAACAACAACCAAAAATTCAAACAAGAACAATATTTAATAACCAATCAATTAACAACCAGAACTAAATAACTTTACAACTTACCCATCTAAATTACTCAATTAACTAAAACAACTTATGATAACCATCACAAGTATTCTAAAAGACTTATCCATAAAGAGAACTTACAAATCAACCATTAAATGAATATAAAGGAAGTCAATTTTCAAAAGATTAAAATCCCATTTCACCAATAAACTATCCAATTCAAGAATACCCTAATCAATCACTAATCATGCCCATACATTTAAATTTCCCCTTTTTATTTATCAACATAATTGAAAACTACTTAATAGCTGGGTAGTTAACTCATTATTATTTCATAACTACTTATGTCCAAAACATTATCTCCATTTTCCTTTCATCATACTAACTTAACACTCACTTCCAATGTGAAACCCATTTAAGACCAATTGTTTATACTTTAAAATGACAATAATGACAATACTCTAAATACTTAAACTACATATTAGAACTTACCACCTTAAAATCTTAAATCTATCTAAATAATTCACACACATAAATACCTTTTAAAACCACTACATATTTATATATTTAAATTCTTTTTGAGGAGGGAAAGTAGAGAGAGAATAGATCTTTTCTAAGAATCCAACAAGTCTACAAGACTACAACTTCACAAAATAAGAATAAAAAGATAACTTATTCAATTCTATATGAAATTCTATTTCCACCATATACACATTTAAAATAAAACGATCAATGCTGGTACATATATATTCACAAATTGCCCTTATATTATCGTATCAAAGTTCACAATTTAACAAATTAATAGAAGTTCCTTTCTATTCCCATATCTTCACTATAATAAAATTTTATTTTGATCATATTAGAAAAATAACCAAACTGATTACAGACATAATTAATTAATAAAATTACCAGTTAAATTAATGATATCTAATTAAATAAATTAATACATATATATAAATATAAATATAGATATACACATATATATATTTATATAACATTATATATATACGTGCCTTAAAAATTATATGAAATTTTTGTTTTAAGCTAACAATTAAAATATGATTTTAAATGGAGATTAATTTCCATACAATGCATGGACGAACGCCCGGCCGCGGACAGTCTGCGGACTATCACAACAGTCTATAGGACTGCCATGGACAGTCTACGGACTATCACAGTAGTCCGACAGACTGCCGTGGTAGCCCGTAGGCTATCGCACCAACACTTCGGCCGGTTGGGTGGTGGGTACGGCCGAGGCCGAACCATCACCTAGTCAGCATTTTTAAATAAATTCAAACAATTTAATCCGGCGAAGTTTGAACTTTAATTTTTCTTTTTTTTTATTCTATATCTACATTTATATATATATGTGTATACATATATATACATATATATATTTGTTATATACACACACACACACATATATATATATTGTATATAAAAATAATTCGAATACAGAGAAATAGCACTCAATTATACAAGTTACTGTTTCAACATAAATTTATATATAGAATAAATTTTGTAAAATTTATCTACAAGTGAGGATTTACACAACCCCAAATTCCCAATGAGAGATTATTCTTAAGTTGAGTGATTATATTTTCCAAACCAAGTTACAGTGCTACTGGTTATTTATAGAATTCCAAACATAGTTTCATTTTAATAATCAACAGTAAAACCCAACAAATAATTTCATTTAAATAAACAACAGTCCCAAGCTCCCAGAAATTTCAATCTAATAATTGACAGTCCAGAACCCAACCAAATTCCATTTTAACAAACAACAATCCCGATCCCCAGTTAAATTTCCGTTGATTAAACAACAACCCAATAGATTTTCTTTCCACAAACATTTGAATTCCAACCCAGATGAAAATTTCATACATAGCAAAACAATTCCTATCAATTGCTATTTTATTTGATGCTACAGCAAATAAATAAGAAAAGAACCTGGCATCCTACATTTGAAGAAGATCTGTAGAAGCTCTATCCCTCTTGCCGTTCCAATCCTCCGCCAATGATTGTTTCCCAGCAGTAGCTCCAAGATCCTTCCTCAACTCAAATCTTACTCCTCAATGAATTCTCAGAATAATAAAAGAATGCAATACTATAACAGAAAATTGACTACCAAATTTCTCCAAAATCTATTGGAAAGAGAATGCCACCCTTACGAACAAAAATCCCCTAAATAAAATCACACACAAAAGTCTCTTCCATTCCTCTTCCTGAGAATACCAAAAGTCACATCTCAAGAAATAACTCAAAATAATTATTAATCCTCTAATTCCTTTTGTTGCCTTTTTCATGCATATGATTAAAATTAAATAAATTTAAATCCTCAAAATTGAACTTGTATTTGAATATATATTCATTATCACCACAATACATAATTAATTACTTCCACATTAAAATAATTAAAATCAACCATTTGCAAAATTTTCTTCAAAACACATTTAATATTTTCGCAAACTACTACAACACTTATTTATTTATTTTTTTATATTCTCCAGTTCTCTTCGACTTCCAAATGCTCTAAAGGTGAAGTTTCATTTCTGGCTTTAAAACACTTCAGCTTCCTATCTCCTTATCCATTTAAATTTCTTATTATAATAATTATCTTTTCAAGACTATTTTGTTCATAATTATTATTAACTTCAACAATTTAAATCAATTTATCTAATAATATCACTTTTACTTTTAACGAATTAGTTTAATTTGATCATTTGTTCTAAATCATTTGATTTGATTTAATTGATTATTATTTTAATTTCTAATCGTATTTAAATAACTTTGCAAATCACTTATGATTTAATTGATTATTTAAACATGATTACTAATATATTATATTTTTCACACAATCAAAATAACACAACATCAATGAAGCACACACAAAAACTCACACACAAGTCCAGAACAACCGACACAGAGGGGCATTACATCCTCCCCCCCTTAGACATCGACTTACTCCAGGAAGTCGAGCTCAATCATAAACATGGTAACACAACAATATTAATGATCATAAGCACATCAACATCTAAAACATCAATTAAACGTTATCAAGTAAGCCATGAAAATTAAACAAACCAAAAATAAAGAAATGATACCAAAACAAAAGTGGTGACGGGGTTGCAACCAGACCAATTTGACAAACACAAGGACAGATGACGAACTAGGTTGGGGAAACTTTCTTGTCAGTTCCTCTTTTTCCACGTCAATCCCATTGAGTGTTTATGATGCTCGCCCTGTCCTGACAATGCAGGTGGAATCGAGACTTAGTTCCTGCAATCCTGCATGCAAACAAACGTTGTGCACAATACATATATATCACAAATACATCGTGAGAGGAACTCCCAGCATAGTAGGGCACTCACGAGCGAGTGATACCACACTATCCCTCCCACTAAACAACACATAATAGTCAAAACAATTCTAGTAACTCATAAACAATTTGCTTCTTATTAGTTAGGAAATATTCGTATAAGGGTACTAACCATAAATCTAATTCCTATACTGTATCAAAATTAATTACTACTTGACATTATAAGTATCTATACCTGCATATTACAATTACATTACCTTCGCCACTATGCTTTCTGAAGCCCACTTCCTGTAAATCAAAAGCTAACATAGAGCATTGCACATTAGTACCAATAATTCAAGTTGCATCTTAGCCTCAGGATACTATATTCTGCTAAAAATCATAGAATAATTATCCACAAAACCTTACATTTTCGTTAGAACTCATAATTTTCACTCAAAGAACTCCACTTTAACCATTATTCTACACCAAAACTCACATCAATTTCAAAAAAAAAGGTAAAATCTTACACCTTCACAAATTCAAGAAAACATAATTCATCACTCGAGGACAACAAAATCGCAGATTCCACGCACACTTGACATATTCACACACATAGAACACATCACCAAAAACACATCACACTAAAACTCAAGGGTCCATAGAGCATCCCCGACAGGAATGATATCAGTGCATTGCGCACTACACCGAGGGTCCTCTCCTTTCCCATCAGTTTCCTGCACCATCGACCCGACACCATCTAACAGAAGAAATTCAAGTTCACAACAATGACAAAAGCAAAGTGAAACTCAAGACTCACGGGTCTAAGCGCAAGGTTACATAGTGAGCACACATAGTGCCCAGTGTATGAACCTAGGCTCTGATACCATGTTGTAACGCCCCGCCATGTGAACCCCAAAGGAAAAATAAACAATAATCGCAGCAATTTTTTATTTTTATTTTTTTTAAAAGTAAACATAACATACATGTAATACACATTAAGTCATGACATGAATTTCATTTAAGCAGATTCACTAACACATACATCCCTTGGGGTACACGAGGAGTCATTACGAGACTTGGATCCACACAACAACAATAAAGAATAAAAGCCAAAGATATAATCCATAACAAAATAAACATTAACAAATGTAACACATACATGAAGATTCATTGATAAGAAACCATTTGAGTAAGTACAACATATACATAATTAACTTAACACATTGAATAACAATTGCCATGGCCAAAATCCACACCGAATTAACATTACATTACAGTACAATGTTCTAGAGATAAAATGATACAAAAGTGTTTCCAAACATAAATGGAAACCATACACAAGATAACATGATACAAATAAACAGATGAATACAAAGAATCATAACTGGCTCCAAGACGGATACAACTCTGAAGTCGCTGCAACAGCACCAATCTGCACCTCTCGATCCTTGACTGGGGACCCAATGGGGTGCTTAGCACGTTCCACCCGACCATGTGAGTCTGAAGACCCACCCCCCGTGCTAGGAGCTAACAAGAAAGAGACCGCAACCAAGAACATCCAAATAGGGAACCACAAGACTCAACGCCATACAAAAGTATCATAAAACTCAAGAATTACAAAGACATAATCAGCAACATCCAAGAGTCATTAAAATAACTTAAAATCATAAAATCTCATCACATAAATAAAGCAATGACCAAGAATAAAACGTTGATGATCATGAAACACTTCCTAAATCAATCGAATTAATAAACATAATAACAATTCCAAATTGCAATTAAAACAATACAATAACACTGTATATCACGCTATTCATAAGAGTACAATAAGGTCATAAGTCAACATCAATGAGATCATACAAGACCACGCACACCAAAGATGTATCAAGGCAATAATCACAAATCCATATATCAACAATCTAAACCAACTCCCACAACCTACTTCTAGAGGAACACAATAAAGGAAAAACACATGGGCAACTAGGGGAGAGTGTCATCGCATAGTCCTACATGGGTTATCCTGTGCTCTTCCTCCCAACTGGAGGCGCCGGCCCCCATCTATGGCTATCCTGCGGCTCCTTCCTCCTCCAACCGGGAGGCGGCCCGCTGTGGCACTCCGGCGCGAGTCAGAGACTCCTCTCGTGGAGACGAGGTCACGACCTTGCCAACCACGGCCTTCTCAGTCTTCCATTAGTCTGCGGAAGCACTAATGAAGACGAGGCATCCATTTTAAAATATTGTAATGATATTACTACCAATTAATACATATATATAAATGGCAACTTTCCTTTGAATCTGAAAGAGAAAATCTATAGAGAAGGAAACATTCCACTTCTCTCGACTTTTCAAATCTCTCACCGTTCATCTTGACAAGCTTGATCTCAACCGTTGATCAACTCGGCCAATCAAAACTCTTTAAAAACTCTATAAATACCTGTGTGATTCCAAGCATTGGTTACACAGACATAGACGCATACACGCAATTACGCTTGCACACTTCATCTTTTGCATTTCAGCAATATTCATATCTTAGCAATAGCATAGTTTTTCATTTTGTGTAAGATGCATTCTTGGTTTTAATCTCATTCTCTAGTAGTCCATTTCGTTGAGCTTAGCATATCAAATCTGAGAGCAATTTCAATCGAACGAAACGCTAGAGATAGAGAGAAATAAGATGACTTTGAAGGGGTTGCGATAAGAGTTTGCTCATACTTTCTTTTAGCTTCTTTGATACAATGTTTTATTAAATGTGTTTTGAATTCATTATAATAGATCAAATTTTCATACACATAGAAGGATAGCTTGAAAAATAAAACCTAACACTAACTGATGATTAACTGTTATTTCTGAAAATTCAGATTTACCACTCACAACAATTCCTCTATTACAATAGCTCTCACAATCTCATTGGTACATGGTTTCATCAGTAATTTGTATGAATATTCGAAGGCATTGAATACATCACACAACCTAAAAACACAAAATTCTGTGCAAAACTCATAAAAGTAAGACATATAAGGCTTCAAACTTGAAAACACAAAGACATCAAATTGTTGTTACAAGGTTGACACAAGAAATGAGAAGAACTCTACTGCTTTATTGAAACTAAAAGAGTGTATCTGTCTGAACTGAGTACAATTGAGTTTACAAGCTCAAAATGCTAAGAGCCAGAAACTAAAATCAGAACTAAGAAGAAGAAGAAGAAAAACTAAATTTCTTCAAAATATAACTCTCGAGAAACCCTAATCCGAGCTCACAAAGAAGCTCAAGGAAAAAAGCTTCAAACTGTCTCAAAAGTCTGCATAAATGCAAAAAAAATATACTGTTTCCAAGCTCATACTGAAAAGCTCCTAAAAACATACTAAATCTGCTTTTAAAGCAAATAAAACACCTTATCTCTCCAGCAGGAATCT